>JADHKM010000016.1:0-27976 GCA_019925495.1 Ophiostoma fasciatum
GGGGGATCGCGCTGGGCGCTGGTGGGCCGAGCCAGGCTAGTTGTTGGCAACGAAGGGCCTTGTGGCGAGGCTAGTGAGGTCCGCCGGAGCCGGGAGCATGCGCAGGAGCGGAGGGTTTGTGCAAAAATAGAGAAAGCGAGAGAAAAGCGATGCCGTCTGCGGAGGCGAGGCAAAAGCGACGTCGAGAAAAGAGAGCCGGACCAGCCGGGGGGGGCAGCAGGGGGGGAAAAGGAGAGCAGGCGGGAGATCTGGGCGGCACAAGAATAAGGAGACGCGAGACAGGTCAACGGGTCAGAAACGGAACATGTCCCACGCGCTCCGAAGCGGCTGTTGGGGGGACGGCGTGAGCTGACCTGTCGACGCGTAGAGTGCGAGAAATGAGGAAATTGGGCGACGGTGGGTGGGCTGGAATGGAGTGGGGAGGAATAGGGGCTGCGCGGCAGGCAAGGGTCGTCGGGGCGGTGTAAGGCGGTCTGGGCTGCCTTATACTGCAGGTGTCGTGTGGGCGAACTGCTTGTTTGTACAAAATATACAGGGAGCACAAGGCGCCCCGTGGGCGGGCGTGGGCGCGGGCGGATGACGCTGGGGGCCGAGACAGGCGAGGAGAGCTCGGGACCGCCGGAAGGTGCAGTTTGCCAAGACCATTACATCAGGCACCGCCATTTGCGGGCTCTTCCCATACTGCCAACTGCGTCAGCATAAGCAGGTCAGTGCTTACGGAGTACAGTAATACGGCGCGTGTTTGTCTGGCACCTACCGCGTCGCACAGCGAGCGGCCAGCCGGGCGGCGTCTTACAAACGAAAAGGGCAGCAGCAGCCGGCGCCGACGCGCCAGAAGCAGAAGGAACGAAAAAGTTTGCCCATGCGTGACGTAGTGGCTTTGGGGCGAGACATGTGTTATGTTTGCAGAGTGTTTTTTTCTATTTGGTCTCTTTTTCCCTTTTTTTTTTTTTCCATCTTTCTTTCTTTTTCGCCTTCTTTTTCGCTCCGAACGCGAGCGGATCTGCCCAAAAGACCGGCCGGCGACTTTCCGCGCCGGCTGACATAAAGCAAGTATTTATACAAGTACAGAACTGCATAATTCTCGACGACGTCTGTACTCCGTACAAGTACATCTGCATGGCAGCAGTCCGCTTGCTTGGCATCCAGACGGTCGTCTTCACGACGGCCCTTCGCGGCTGGCCGACTCTCCGTCGGCTGCATGCGAGCTCGCTGGGAAAGGCGCGGCTTCGGCACTTTTGCACAAGGCGGCTCGGAGTCCAATCGCCCCCGAGCCCCGACGCGTGGGGCCCCGCGGCACCGTATACACACTGTAAGCGCACACTGTGTTCGCACTGTGACCACTGTCACGGCGCCGCAGAGCCGCCGCGCGGCGGGATCGTCCTCCATTCCGCCCGCGGCGCTCCGCGGCCACCATCGCACGACGAGGCTACTAAACTACTAGCCCGGGAAGAGAACGAACTAAGCTAGTGACGCGAGGCCCGACAAAGACGGGGCGTTCTTCTGCATCTGGACCCTGTCCGAGCCGAGGTTCGACACGAAAACCGCCTTTCAGAAAGAACGCCGGGACTCGGGCTGACGATGGCCGCCGCCGCCGCCGCCGCCGCCGCGTCTGCTCGCCGGGTGCCGCCGGTGCTGCTCGACCACCGGCAGCACCCCTACCGGTCGCTGGTCGCGGTGTTTGCCGTCTGGAAGGCCTTTCTCCTGGGCTTGGCCGTCGTGGCCCGCCTCGCCGGCCCGGCCTACGACACGTCGGCCGACCTGCTGCTGCTGGCCGACGGCGGCCGCGGCCGCGTCGACGTCGGCCATGCCATCTCCGTCGGCCATGCCATCCCCGTCGGCGGCCTCGTGTCCCGCCTGACCAGCTGGGACGCCGTCTACTTTGTCGAGGCCGCCCGCCGCGGCTACCGCTACGAGCAGGAATACGCCTTTGGCGCCGGCCTGCCGGCCGTCGTGTCGCTTCTGCAGCGCCGGCTGCCCGTCCTCGGGGGCTTCGGCGCCGCTCCCAGTGCCCCCGACGCCGCCGAAGCCGCCGTGCTCGCCGTCGCCGTCGTCCACGCCGCCCACCTGCTGGCCGTGCTGGCCCTCTACCGCCTGGGCTGCCGCATGTGGCTCGGCCCCGCCGGCCGCACCACCGCCTTTGTCGCCGCCTGCCTGCACGTCCTGTCGCCCGCCGGCCTGTTCCTGTCCGCCCCCTACGCCGAGAGCAGCTGCGCCCTCTTGTCGTTTGCCGGCTACGCCGCCTTTGCCGCCGCCCGCCAGCGCGACGCCGACGCCGACGCCGCCGCCGCTGCCGACGGCCTGCGCCTGCTGGCCGGCCTGCTCTTCGGCCTGGCCACCGCCTTCCGCAGCAACGGCCTGCTCAACGGCGTCGTCTTCGCCTACGAGGCCGCCGCCGCGCTCACCGACCTCGTGCGCCGTTGTCGCCGTCGTCCGCTGCCGCCGCCGTCGCCGTCGCCGCCGCTGCTGCCCCTCCTGCCCTGCGTCCGCCGCCTCGCCGTCCTCGGCCTCGGCGGCCTGTGCGTCGCGGCCGGCTCGGTCCTGCCCCAGGCCGCCGCGTACCGCCGCTTCTGCTTGGCCCCGTCGGGCGTCCCCGGCGAAGACCGCCGGCCCTGGTGCACCGCCCTCGTCCCCAGCATCTACGACTTTGTGCAGCGCCACTACTGGTAGGTCCTCCTTTTCTGTTCAGAACCCCCCTCCCCTCCCCTCCCCTCTCCCCCGGCTAACGGCACAAAGGGGCACCGGCCTGTTCAAGTACTGGACGCTCTCGAACCTGCCGCTCTTCCTGCTGGCCACGCCCATGCTGCTCGTCCTGGCCCGGTCGAGCCTGGACCTGGGGCGCCTGGCCGCCCGGGACCGCCGCGGGGACACAGAGGACGGCAAGGGCAAAGGCGGCGCGCTCCTCGACCCCCGCCTCGCGCCCGTGCTCCAGTGCATGGCCGCGTCCCAGCTCCTGCTGGCCCTCCTGACCGTGACCAGCTACCACGTCCAGATCATCACCCGCCTCGCCTCCGGCTACCCCGTCTGGTACTGGTGGCTGGCCCAGGGCCTGGTCGCCGAGGGGCGCGCGGGCGGCGCCTCGCCCGCGGTGCACAGGCAGCAGCGCCTCGCCGGCGGCGTCGTCGTGTTCATGGTGGTGTATGCGTCCGTCCAGGCCGTACTCTTTGCCTCGTTTCTGCCGCCCGCATAAGCAAGCGTATGCTTAAGCATATGTTTCAGATGACCATCGCGCCTCTTTTCTCATATATCACGTGATGGCGGTCGCGGTCCCTACTTGGTAGCGACCCAGAGCTCCGGGGAGAAGCCCTCGCCACCGCGCCTAGCTCAACGTCTTGCGGGATCGAACTTCGGGGCCGCACTGTCTCGGCTCTTTGCCGGAGATCCAGGAGAACAAAGCCTTGGCAAAGAGCATCGAGGTCGGCCGAGGCGTCGCGTCTGTCAGCACAAGGGACCCTTTTTCTCGGCGCCGAGAAAGGATCGACGTGCTGAGCAGTCACGTGCTCACGCCCCTTTTAACAACTGGTCTTGGCGAATGTTGGCTGGAGCGGTCAACGGTGTCAGTCACAGAGACCACCACGTGCCCCCTCTTCCAGTTGGACATGGCCGGCGTCTTTGATGCGACCGAGCTCTGGTGGGTGGGCTGTTCGGAGGCTGAACAGCTTGGATGGGTGCTCGGCACGGTTGCTCTTGGTCGCGAAGCATCACAGCCGATGCATCAACACGGGAGAACCATCTGTCCGTCTCTGGGAAAACGGTAGGCCGAGCCTTATCATTTGGCCTTGCTTAAAGGTGATCCGTCGCTTCTCTGCTGTAGAGATCTTATGACAACGTCTCCGTCATGGCAAGTGATCCCAATACACATGCACATTTCTGTTCCTTGCGGCAGGACCAGGTCTAGACAGGCGGCCGGTTCTGCGCTGAGGCTGCCAGGCATTTCGACAGCCGCCTGCTGGACGGGATGAGATTACAGGCTGATACGACGTAGATGAGGCAGAAGAGCACATTTGTTCACGGCCATGACCGCTTACCTGCATGGGCTGCAATCCTACTTCATCTCACTCCGCTTACCTTTCTTACCTCTCGCCACCCTCAACATCGGTCTCATCCTCTGCGATGACACAACAGCGGTCCTCGCGTTGGTGGGCGGCGCATGGAGCACGAGGACCGGGAGCGTTTTTGGCGGCGCGGCCGGACTGGATGGACGGCGGCACGGCAGGCGTGCTCGTCCTCGGGCAAAAGGTAAACCATGAGCGGCCGGCAGTTGTGCGGCTATGCGGCTGTGCGTTTCTATGCACATGGACGTCTTGGGCTCCCTCGGACCTCACGCTGGCGGTGGACTACGACGACGTGGCCGGCACCGCCCAGCTGCTCGCCCGCCATGGCGTAGATGACTTTGTGCTCGACCAGGCGTCGTACGCGCAGGTGCACTTGGCCCAGGCGTCCGCGCAGTCGGGCACCATCCGGCGCTTCGTGGCCAGCGACTGGAGCCCCGAGCAGCCGGAGACGTTTGTCTGGCCAGACGTGGATGCACAGATCATGGTTCCATAGCCTCATTCTATTACTGGATTCCGTCCGTCTACCATGCATGCAGCCGAGCCCGAGGGTGTAAAGCACAGAATAACAAACGGTGGGGTATCGTACCAGGCCGTGCAAGATGTGCGAAGCAAAGTAAAGCAAAAACCAGCAGACTAAGACGGCCGCCTAGACCACGTCCGTTGCCGTTGGGGTGGCCGCCACCACCACCGGGGTCGCCGCCGCCGTCGCGTCGACCGCCGCTGCATCGACTGCCGCTGCATCGACCGCCGCCGCCGCGTCAACCGCCTCCGCCGCCGCTGCCGCCGCGTTGAGGTGGCGCTGGTTGGCCTGGACGGCCCAGCCGCAGCGGACGAGCCAGAAGGCGGCAAAGGGGGGCGTGGTGAGCAGGGCGAGGACGCCGCCGTAGATGAGCTTGAAGAGGGGGGGCGCCCAGGAGGAGCCGGCAAACCACCAGTCGCCGTCGTGGTGGTCGCCGACGGCGGTCAGGATGCCGACGGCGGGGCCCCAGAGGAGGAGGAAGGCGAGCACGCCGACGAGCAGGGCGCGGATCAGCTGCGACACCAGAAACACGGCCCAGTGCTGCCACGACCCGGGCGCGTAGCGCTCGACGTGGCGGTCGCAGCGGCAGTTTTCGTCGTGCGGTGCCGAGAGCGGCCGGCGCAGGTCGTTGTCGGTGCCGCCGCCCTCGCTCTCGCTGCCGCTGCCGCTGCTGCTGCCGCTGCCGCTGCCGCTGCCGCTGGGGTGCTCGCTCGGCCGGCGGTCGAGCAGCAGAAACCAGCGGAGCAGGCGGTTGGAGGGCTCCGGGATGAAGCCGATGGGCTGGACGTGGCCGGAGCGCAGGTCGCGGTTGACGAGCAGGAGCTCGATGAACCAGGTGATGACCGTCTGCAAGAAGATGGTCACGGCCGCGTCGCCGGCCAGCGTGTTGGGGAACCGGAAGATGCGGATGGGGTGGCGCTCGGCGTCAATGGTCTTGTACATGGCTGGCCGGTCAGCGTGGTTCCTCCTGGCCTGGTCCCCCTGGTCCTCCTGGTCCTCCTGGTCCTCCTGGTCCTCCTCGCCGCCCTCACTCACCATAGGCAATGGCAAAGTTGATGCCGCCCGACAGCAGGAACGCGCCCAGGCCGTCGAGCCCAAAGACGTAGAACCACTGGTAGGGCGTCATGCGGTCGCTCGGCTCGCGGATCGTCAGCTTGGCCACCTTGGGCGGCCGCCGCCGCCGCAGGATGCTGCCGGCGCCGTGGCTCGCCGCCGCCGCGCGGGTGGCCGCCTCGGCCAGCAGCCCGTGCGGCGTGTGGTGGTGGTGATGGCCCGGGTGGCCCTGGTGGCTCGGCCGCGGCGGCCGCTCCAGCGACGGCCGCGCCGACAGGCTGGTGCTGTGGCGCTGGGCCGCCGCCGCGGCCACCGCCGCTGCCGTGGCCGACTCGAGGTCGGCGGACGGCCGCGCCGAGGCCATGGCCGACGGGGCCACGGACGGCGGCAGCACCGCCGTGTGGAAGAAGGGGTTCCGATGCCACTTCATGGCGGTGGGTGGGTGGTGGTGGTGGGCTGCTAGAAGGTCGTGCTGTCGCTGCTACGCATGCTGGACGCGCCTTTCGTCGCTGTCGTCGCTGTCGTCGTTGTCGTCGTCGTCCTCGCCGCGTCGTCTTGCCGTCAAGGGGGTCGCCGCGGTCTCGCCTGGCCCATTGGCTGTTGTACCGTCTCGGACCACGCGAACGCAGCACAGATACAACCAAAGGGGCGTCCGGGAGGTGCAAAAAAAAAGGCAGGGGAGGCAAATTGGCGAATTAGGCAGAAAAAGAAAGATTGGGAGGCCGAGCTCTCCGAGCGATGGCGGATTGGTGATCAAGCTAAACAACGATTAGTCAGTGGGATTGACGACGTCACAGCAACGGCGCGATGCTGATCAAGACGCTACAGTAAGCATTGAAGAAAAAAAGGAGCTCGCTGTTTACAAGACGTAAAAGACATAAGAACGTGTATACACGTAAAGACGAAATGGCATAGACTGCGTTTGTTGCTCAAAGCATCTCTCTGTCTGCGAGCGACGCGTCTCCATCCTGTCGCCGCACGGGCTCTCGAAAAGAGACGCCTCCGCGGAAGAACCCTCCCCAGAGGCCCAGCAGGGGCGGGGGGGACCCAGCCAGCCCTCCCTCATTGGTTCCGCTGCGTAAGGTCCTCGCTCGACCGGCCCCGCAGGCGCGCGAAGCTGCGCTTGATGCGCAGGCCGAGCGACGAGGTGCGGTGGTGCAGCTGCTGGCGGCGCCGCGTGCTGCCGCACGTGCTGATGCTGAAGGCGCTCTGCGAGCAGCGGTAGCCGGCGAGGAGGGCGGCGTGGCTGGGCGGCGGCGGCGGCGGCGGCGGCGGGATGTCGTGCGGATCCGGCTGGCCCTCGTACGGCCGCGGTGGGAACACGTACGGCCGCACGGTGCCGGCCGGCGGCCCCATCCTCGGCTGGACGTCCGCAGCGGCGCGCCTGTCCACCAGCGCGTGCGCGTGCACGTGCTGCCGGGTCAGGTCCAGCGGCGGGGGCACCGGGCCGCGGCGGCGGAGCACGGCGTGGGCGGCGTGGACCGGGGGCCGGTGCCACACCGGTGCGGCGGCGGTGGCGGTCGTCTGCAGCGCCGCCGTCCGCGCGGGGTCGAGGAGGACACGCTTTCCGGCGCCCGGCGGCGGCGGCGGCGGTGGCCGGGGCGGCACGAGCGGCGCGGCGTCTGCGGCCGGCTCGCGGAAGCGGGCACGATGCGGCCACATGGTCGGGGGGAAGTTGGGGAGGAGAGGCGATGAAAGGCAGCGAGAGAGGAGGGCATCGCAAAAACGACGACCCCTACGCGACTCTTATACGACTACAATTACGCGACGCGCGACAAACGGTCGAGCCCTCTTTTCCTCCGTCTGAGCGGACGTCGCGTTGCTTTTGAGCCCGGCCAACGCAGGAGGGGACAGGCGTGCTCGGATCGCCTTTGCACGTCCGGGCGGCCCTGCCTGGTAGCAGCAGCACACTCAGATCAAGTCGGCCTGCTTACGAGAAGCGATCCCTCCGGCGGATGAAAGGCGCGGGGCCAGGCCATCGTCCGCTCGCAGATAGTGACACCTCTGCAGCGCGGTCAGCCAGCCGGTCAACCGATGCGTGGCGATCCGTGCCCGTTGACATGCTTGGCAGGTAAGTGTTGGGCAGAAGACGGCCTGTCCTCCGCGTCTGGCCTTGGGCATCGTAGGACGTCTGCCAGGCGGCGACCTGGCAGACCATCCGGCTTCTGTGCCGGCTTCCGCTGACTGCTGACCGCGCTGACGCCGCTGGCTGCAGACGCTGCAGGCTGCAGACGCTGCTGGCTGCTGACCGCTGCGAACCGCGTGGCTTACGCAAGAGCCTCGCGCATGTGCACACAGACCGCGCCGAGGGACGGTTGGGTCGCATTGGTCGATGGAGGCGGACGCCCGGTGCTGTGCGTGGTAAATATACTGGTACGCCGTAGGCAGACTGGTACGCCGTAGACAGGACACTGAACGACTGGGTCCCGCAGAAGCCCGCGTGCCGAGAGCGAGCCTGCGACTTGCGTGCGGCTTTCTATTTGTATCCGCTGTACTGCCAACTCGATCCGGTGAAAGCCGCGGACAGGCCGCACTCCCGACACGGCACGTCTGCAACGCGTCATCCTCCTCGAGGACGGGACGGCTGGCTGGCCTGAGGCCCTGTGCGTAATGAGCGACAGGGGTCCCAGGCGGGATCGGGGTCTCCAGCTTGCCGTTTTGGGCCGCCGAGGCGCTATCCGGGCTGCAAAAATAAGTACGGAGCAATGTTTAGGGACCCCTGACCCGTGCCAACGCTCGCAACTGTGTCCCTGCCGGCCATCCATGCACAACGTGAAACCGTGACGCGCGACTGCCGTCCTCCCATCACAAGCAGCACGCCAGCAGCCGAGGCCCAATGCGACCTCGCGACGCGGTCGTCGTACAGAGTATAGACAGCGAAACACAAACAGCACCTCAGCAGCTCGCCTGCGAGAAGCTGCCCGCCCCGCCTCTCGTCCCGCCCGCTGCCCAGACGCCTTCCCCTCCTCCCTCTGTCGTTCGTCTTGACTGTCGCGAAGCGAGAGGCCACGGCCACGCCACGCCGGTTGTCCGACGTCCGGCGCCCGCCGTCTCCAGCGCGCCGCTCCGACACCCTGTCGTGCCAGATCCGACACATCCGGCCGCCGTGCCGCTGCGGCACGGCATCTTGTCGGCTGTCTGTTGTCTGGCCCCGTCCGCAAAGCAGACGGCCATCTGTCCGCGAGATGGGTACGCGCTCTTCCTGCCACGGGCGTTCCTCTTGACGTGGCTGCCTGGCTGTGCCTGCCTGGCTGTGCCTGCCTGGCTGTGCCTGCCTGGCTGTGCCTGCTCGGGAGCGCACGCCTTGTGCTTTCTCCTGGCTCTGGTCTGCCTGGCGTCTGCCCTCCCGCTGCTTCACGTGCTCGCTCTGGCCTGGCCACACCCGCCGTTCCATCCAGCCCGCAGGGGGCGTTTCGCTCACCACCGCAGACGGCGCGGTACCATGGCTGGCCCGATGAAAAATGTCCGCCCCGCGCTAGGCGATCGGAGCCGCCGCGCAAACAAGAGGATCCGCATCCGCAGCCAGCCAAGAGCCTCCGGTCCGTCTTGGTGTGCTTGGTGTGAGAGGAGGAGGGCTGGCCAGCCGTCTGCGGGCCCTTCGGCACTTGCGCGCGCGCAGACAAGCCAGAGAGGGCTGCGCGCCCAGTGTCTGGCTGGCCCCCCGGCAGCAGGCTGTCGGATCGTCCGCAAATTGCCCTGTTTCACGACGGGCCGGCCGGCGTCGGGGTTGGGCGATCGCTGGTGTGGCGGCCGGGAATGCGTGGGAGAGGAGAGGGGTTTGGATGCAGAAGCACGTGCTGGCGGCGGCTGGCTGGCCTCTCCATTGCTCTCCGTATCTTACTCCGTATATGCAAGGCAGGCTGCCCTGTACCACAAAACGCACCCTCGTCCCCCGCTTTTGAGCCGTCTCGCACTAAACGTGCCTTCCCGCGCTGACGACCAGCCAGGCCTGGGCACCCTCTCCACGAGGAAGGCGCAAACGTAGACGATGACGAATTGCGAGTGGTCGAGATGGATCGCAGCCGGCCGGATTGGGGAGGCGCAGACGAGAGCCGTCTGGAGCCGGGGGGCGGCAAGAGGCAGGGGCGATCAACGAGCCTCGCCTCGCGCCTGCCGGGGGGCCGTTCCGTCGTCCTGATTTGGACAGACACGGCCGCTGCCCCTTCCTTATAACAACAGCCTGGGAAGCACCGCCCTCGTAATAAAAAGACGTGACGAGACGTGAAGCCTTTCTTTTTTTCTTTTTCTGTTTTGGCTTCTCTTCCGCCTCCTCTCGCCACCCGACCGACCGGCCCTGGATCGCCGACGCCAGCCACTCCGCACCGCCGTCGTCGCTCTGCAGATCGAGCTTCGGCCCGCCAACGGACCGGACCGTCGTCCTGCGCCAATCGTTCTCGTGAACTGTCTCATCCATTGTTCTTTTGGCATCGTCTCGGCGAATCTCATTTTTGGGAGGGGGAGAGACTCTTCATCACAGTGAAGCCCTTCGTCTCGCTCTAGGCATCATCCCGCGCCGTCCTCGTTTCGTGCTCCTCACCGCAGACGCACATCGGCGCTCCTCGTCTCATTCCCTCATTCTCTCGTTTTCTCGTTCTGCATTTTCCCTCCGTTCTTTGGCCGCGCCCGCCGATCTTCCGCCGGCAGCATTCTTTCACGCTTTCTTATCTTCATACCTTTATTCTTAATTCAGCTATCCGTCTGCTTGTCTCTCTGGCATCGGTGCACTGCTCGGCCGACCGCCCCTGCAAAATCAATCCGATACAGCAAAACCACCGGCACGAAGATCCGTCGCCAACTCCGACACGTCCACACGTCGGCCGCCAACGCGTCCAGCTCGGGGCGCTTGGTCGACCTCTCTGGCCCCGGGCGCTCTCTTTCTTATCCTGCCGTTTCTGTCGTTCTCCCGAGTTCGGATCTGCTCGCGGATCACCATCTGCATCTCGCGCCGTCAGCTGCACCAACCTCATGGAGCTTTGCTGCCTGCGAGCGCCTCTTTTCCTCCTTTTTTGATTTTCTCCAACACGGTTTGAGACTCCGAGTCTCCCTCCAGCAGCCATGGAAGCTCTCATCTTTTTCCGCCAGGTCTGGACGCTCTGTGCCAAAAACATCCGCATCGTCCTCATCCGCAGCCCGTTTGCCACCTTCATCCGCGCCTTCGTCATCCCTGTCGTCCTGTTCGCCTTCTTCTCCTACGCCAAGTACCTCTTCGTGGCCTCGGCCACCTACGGCATCGGCTCGCCGCGCCCGCTGCTGTCCCTCGCCGACGCCCTCGCCGACGCCGCCCTCGCCGACCGCCACACCGTCGCCTTCTACAACGGCGGCCTGGCCGGCGGCGCCATCGATGCCGTCATCGACAGCGTCGCCGCTCAGGTGGCTAACGGAGGCGGCCGCGTCGTCCGCCTGGCCAACGAGTCCCAGCTCAACGACGTCTGCCACAGCAGCCTGCGTGGCGTCACCACCTGCTATGGCGCCGTCCTTTTCTCGGCCTCGCCCGACGAGGGCACCGGCGGCACCTGGAAGTACGTCATCCGCCTCGACGGCGCCCTCGGCACCGGCCGCATCCATGTCGATCGCGACAACAACGACGGCGAGGTCTATCTTCTGCCCTTCCAGCACGCCATCGACGCCGCCATCTCCGCCCAGCAGGCCGGCACCAGCGACTCCTCCAACAGCTCTCTAGCCACCGCCGGCGTTCTCGAGTACCCCTTCACCTCCCTCACCCCCGCCGAGCGCGACGACAAGATTCGCGACGACTACCAGAAGTCCATTACCAACTACCTCGGCGTCAGCTTCATCTCCGGCGTCATCGGCATCTGCTACCACCTGTCCGGCTTCGTCGCCACCGAGCGCGAGAGCGGCATGTCCACCCTCATCGAGTCCATGATGGCCACCTCCGCCGCCGGCCGCCGCTGGGGGGAAGCCCAGGTCGCCCGCCTCGCCTCCTACCACCTCTCCTTCGTCCTCATCTATTTGCCCGGCTGGGTGGTCGGCTCCGCCATTGTCGCCGCCAGCGTCTTTTCCCACTCCAACGCCGCTGCCATCATTCTCTACCACGTCCTGGTCGGCTTCACCTTCGCGTCCATGTCCCTCTTTGGCGCCTCCCTCTTCCGCCGCTCCCAGCTGAGTGGCGTCTCCGTCACCCTCGTCTACTTGCTGCTCGCCATCCTGGCCCAGACCCTCAACCGCCCTTCCACCGCCACCGTCGTCACCCTCAGTTTTTTCTTTGCCCCCTGCAATTACGTCTACTATGTCACCAATGCCGCCCGCTTTGAGAGCCACGAGTGGCCCCTCAATCTGCTCCACGTCCCGCCCAACAGCCCGTGGCAGGTGCCCGCCATCGTGCTCGTCATCTTCCTCGTCGTCCAGGCCGTCGCTTACCCAGTCGCTGGCGCCTATGTCGAGCGCTATCTGTTTGGCACCGTCACCGAGGGCCGCACCATCGAGATGCGCCCGCCCGGCGCCAGTGTCGATGTGGGCGCCGACGGCCATCCGCGACCCGCCCTGCAGCTTGACCATTTCAGCAAAACTTACTCGCCTGGCCCACTGCGGCGAGCCTTTGGCTGGGCCAGAAAGGCCCGCGACCCCGTCAATGCCGTCCGCGAGCTCTCGCTGTCCGTCGGCCATGGCCAGATCCTCGTCCTGCTCGGCGCCAACGGCAGCGGCAAGAGCACCACGCTCGAGGCCATTGCTGGCACCACCAAGCTCACGAGTGGCCGCATCGTGCTCGACGGCACCGGCGGGCTCGGCATCGCACCCCAGAAGAACGTCATGTGGGATGAGCTGACCGTTGAGGAGCACCTGCGCATCTTCAACTGCCTCAAGGCCCCGTTGAACCACGCGTCCGACGACGAGCTGCGCCAACTGATCAAGTCCATCGATCTCGAGTTCAAAGCCCAGGCGCGCGCCAAGACGCTCTCGGGCGGCCAGCAACGCAAACTGCAGCTCGGCATGATGCTCACTGGCGGCAGCGCCGTCTGCTGCGTCGATGAGGTCTCCAGTGGTCTCGATCCCCTAAGTCGCCGCAAGATATGGGACATTCTGCTGGCCGAGCGCGGCCGCCGCACCATTGTCCTAACCACCCACTTCCTTGACGAGGCCGACCTGCTGTCCGACCACATTGCCGTGCTCTCCAAAGGCACGCTCCGCGCCGAGGGCTCCTCTGCAGCGCTCAAGGAGCACCTGGGCGGCGGCTACCGCATCCACGTGCCCAAGACGAAGGCAAACACCAAGGCGGCTGTCCCCGTCCATGCCAGCCACGATCTTCCGGACATCGACGGTGCTGTCAAGACGGACGCGTTCGACCTGGTCACCTACATTGCGCCATCGTCCAGCCTGGCCGCCCGCGTGATTCGCGCACTCGAGGCCATGGGCGTGTCCGACTACCGCTTCTCCGGGCCCACGCTCGAGGACGTGTTTCTGCACTTGGCCGAGGAGGTGAGCAACGAGGAGACGGCGCATGTCCAAGGCCAGCGAGGGCCAGGAAAACTCGGGGATCCCGAAGCTTCCACCGCTGTGCTTGTGCGCGACGCCGACCTTGACAGCGACCCTGGCCTCGGCGAGAAGCCAGCCGTCGAAAGCCTCGACGGCGTGCACATGTCGGGCTATTCCGAGTCGATCCTGGTCCCGCGTGCCGACTCCACCGAGCCGTTCAACGATGCTGACGAGGATGGCGAGGCCAGGAAGGCGGCAGCGGCAGCGGGCGGCGGACTGAAGCTGCTGTCGGGCCGCCGCATCGGCTACTGGCAGCAGGCTCGTGTTCTGTTTCTCAAGCGCTGCACCGTCTTCAAGAAAAACTGGTTTCCTTCGTTTGCGGCGCTGCTCATCCCTGTGGTCACAGCCGGGCTGGTCACGCTCTTTGTCAAGGACCAGAGCGCTGCCGGCTGCTCGCCGTCCGACCAGCTGTCCAGCAACACTCTGGAAACCCTGGCCGACGCCGGCGACATTCTGTTTCTTGTGGCGGGCCCGCAGTCGCGCTTTACAGATCTCGCTGCCCTCGTCAATCTGTTCACCCCAATGTACACAAACAGCAGCAGCATCAGCAGCAGCGGCGGCGGCTCCAACGATACGCTGATTGCCGACATCTTCCAGAACATCACGCTGGCAGACACATACGACGACTTCAACAATCTCATCGCGACGTTCCGCAAAAACGTCACGCCGGCGGGCATCTGGCTCGGGGACGCAGCTTCGCCGCCGACCGTGGCATATCTCGGCGACCTTCTGGACCAGGTGAACGCGTTCTATGGGCAGAACATGCTCAACGCGCTGCTGGCAAACACGTCCATTGCGGCCAGCTTTGCTGACTTTGACATCCCCTGGACTCCCAGCATGGGGAACTCGCTGCAGCTGCTGGTGTACACGTGTCTGGCGTGCGTGGCCTACCCGGGGTTCTTTGCTCTGTACCCGAACCTGGAGCGGCGGCGCCACGTGCGCGGCCTGCAGTACTCCAACGGCGTGCGCGCGCTCCCGCTGTGGATGGCGTACCTGGCGTTTGATTTTTCCATTGTGCTGGCGGCGTCGGCGCTGGTCACGATTCTCTTTGCGGCGCTGTCGAACATCTGGTACCACGTGGGCTATCTGTTTTTGATTTTCGGGCTGTACGGGTTCGCGTCCACACTGCTGGCCTACATCGTCTCGCTCTTCACAGGCAACCAGCTATCGGCCTATGCCTTCACGGCGGCGTACCAGGCGGTGCTCTTCCTCGGCTACATGATCGCGTATCTGTGCACCATCACCTATGCGCCGGTGGGCCAGATCGACGGGGACCTGGTGATTGTGCACTTCACGGTGGCGGCCGTGGCGCCGATCGGGTCGGTGATCCGCGCGCTGTTTCTCAGCCTCAACCTCTTCTCGCTGAGCTGCTCCGGCAACGTGCTCAGCGACAACCCAGGCGGCATCATGCTGTACGGCGGTCCCATTCTGTACCTGTTTCTGCAGTCGATCTTTCTGGCGGGCGTGCTGCTCTGGTTCGACAGCGGCAGCGTGGGCACTGCCTTTTACCAGCTCACCAAGCGGTTCCGGGACCGGAAGAAGGCGCTGTCTCCGTCCGAGCCGGCACACGGGGGCGGCGTCGGCGGCGACGCCATCGCGCTGGAAGAGCGGCTGCCGGCAGACGGCCACCTTGACGGTCAGCTGGGCGGCCACATGGGCGGCTGGGGCGGTGAGCGCGGCGAGCGCGGGCTGCGCGTGTCGCACATCACCAAGACGTTCAAGCACAACACGGCGGTGGACAACGTGAGCTTCAACGTGAACCACGGCGAGGTGTTTGCGCTGCTGGGGCCCAACGGGGCGGGCAAGTCGACGACGATCTCGATGATCCGCGGGGACATCAAGCCGGACGACGGCGACGTGTTTGTGGAAGGGCAGTCGATCACGAAGCGGCTGGCGGCGGCGCGCAGCAGCCTGGGCGTGTGCCCGCAGTTTGACGCCATCGACCAGATGACGGTGCGAGAGCACCTGCGGTTCTACGCGCGCGTGCGGGGGATTGCCGACGTCGAGCACAATGTGCAGGCGGTGATCCAAGCCGTGGGCCTGGCGGCGTTCACAGACCGGCAGGCGCACGCGCTGTCGGGCGGCAACAAGCGCAAGCTGAGCCTGGGCATCGCACTGATGGGCAACCCGGCTGTGGTGCTGCTTGACGAGCCGTCGTCGGGGCTGGACGCGGCCGCCAAGCGCATCATGTGGCGCACGCTGGCGGCGACGGTGCCGGGCCGGTCGATTCTCCTGACGACGCACTCGATGGAGGAGGCGGACGCGCTGGCCGGGCGGGCGGGCATCCTGGCGCGGCGCATGCTGGCGGCGGGCGACACGGACGAGCTGCGGGCGCGGTTTGGCCACCGGCTGTACGTGCACCTCGTGTGCCGGGGCGCGCCGCGCACGTCGGACGCGGACACGGCGCGGCTGCGGCAGTGGGTGCAGGAGACGTTTGCGGGCTGCGTCGAGATTGAGGACGAGACGTACCACGGGCAGATGCGGTTTGCCGTTCTGCTGGGCGGGGCGCCGATGGCAATCACGACGCCCACGGCGACGCCCACGGCAACGGCTACGGCGATGGCTATGGCCTCCACGCCGTCCTTGGTGGCCTCTCTCTCGTCAGGGACGGCGACGAGCGCGCTGGGCCGGCTGGTGGTGCTGCTGGACGAGCTGCGGGAGGAGCTGGGCATCGACCACTACAGCGTCAGCCCGACGACGCTGGACCAGGTCTTTCTGGAGATTGTCGGCCGGCACAACGTCCAGGAGGAGGGCTACCACCACAACGAGGCGGCGGCAGCGGCGGCGGCCCGGGCAGAGAAAAAGAGCGGGTGGAAATTCTGGAGCAAATAATGTCTTGTATTTGATACGCCTTCATATATTCGTCAGGATACGCTGGTTGGAGCGGGGGAGGGCAGGGGACAGATCAGGAAACGCAACCCCTGGAACATGGCCAGAACAAAAAGCAAAGGCAGACATAAAGTAATGGTATTTTCAGACCATGTTGGTTGACTGTAAATATAAGCATATGCTTATTGCTCCGTACTTGTATCTTACTCCGTAGTCTGGCGCCTAAGCGGGCCCCTTTTTTTGTGGGCCTCGACGCGGGGGCGCGTTCGTAGCGTCATTGAGCAAAGGTGGGCTTCTTCGGCCCAGCACCAACGCATGCAGCAGCAGCAGCAAGAGCAGTTCGTCCGACCTACCTGCCACGCCGCACGCAGCCACCGCGTTTTGTCAACTGCCCAGCATGGATACGACGGCACCCGAGGCGTCGTCGGCCCCGGAGGCAGCAGCGCCGGCGACCGCCCCAGCCTCGACCTCGACCGCGACCTCGACCCCGACCGCGACCTTGACCCCGACCCCGACGACAGCGACAGCGACGACACCGACAGGGCCGCTCCCTCCGCCGCCGCCCTCTGGCCTTCCCAAGCTCGCGCGCCTGGCGCCGGACGCCGTGGCGCGTCACGTGTTTATGCGGCCGGTCAAGCGCATCCACGAGGGCACGGACGTGCCGCGCTTCCTCGTCTCGCAGGCCTACCGCGACCTCGGCCTGTTTGTGCTGCAGCTGAACCACGCGCTGTGTCCGCGGCGGGGGCGAGGACAGGGGCAGGGGCAGACGACGACAACGACGACCATGTTCACCGTCACCGCGGCCGGCCCGTTCTCGCCGGCGGTGCAGGGGCTGCGGGCGCTGCTGGCGCGGGTGGCGGCGCTGGTGGACGCGGTGCCGCCGGACCCCGGGCCGCGGCGGTTCGGCAACGCCAGCTTCCGGACGTGGCACGGGCTGCTGGCGGCGGAGGCGGGCGCGCTGCTGGCGGAGCACGTGGGGCGGTCGTTGCCGGGGGGGGCGGGGACGGGGACGGGGACGGAAACCGGGACGGGGACGGAAACCGGGACCACGCCCCCGCCGTCGGCCCTCGACGAGCTCGAGGCGTACTTTCTCGGCAGCTTTGGCAGCGCGCAGCGGCTCGACTACGGCACGGGCCACGAGCTCAGCTTCCTGGCCTTTCTCGGCGGCCTCTGGAAGCTGGGCCTGTTTGCGGGCGACGACCCGGGCGCCGACGGCGAGGCGGTCGAGCGGAGCATCGTGCTGGGAGTGCTGGAGCCGTACGTTTTTTTTTTTTCCTTTTTCTGTGCCCGCCTTGTTCGCTAACCTGCCAACCTGCCAGCTACCTGGCCGTCGTGCGCAAGCTCATCGTCACGTACACGCTGGAGCCGGCGGGCTCGCACGGGGTGTGGGGGCTGGACGACCACTCGTTTCTGCCGTACATTTTCGGCTCGGCGCAGCTGGCGCGGCCGATCGCGGCGGGCGCGGCGGGCGCGGGCGAGAGCATGCCGCAGGAGGGCTCGGCGCCGCGGGCGCCGAAGCCGGCGGACATCCTGCAGCCGGCGGTGGTGGCGGCGCAGCGGCCGGGCAACCTCTACTTTGGGGCCATTGGCTTCATCGACGACGTCAAGCGCGGGCCCTTTTGGGAGCACAGCCCCATCCTCTACGACGTGTCCGGCATCCGCGACGGCTGGGGCAAGATCAACAAGGGCATGATCAAAATGTTCCACGCCGAGGTCCTCGCCAAGTTCCCCGTCGTCCAGCACTTCCCCTTTGGCTCGCTCTTCGCCTGGGACGCCGACCCCAACGCCGCCCCGCCCCCGGCCTCGGTGCACCTGGCCAGCCAGCCGGCGGGCTCCGGCGGCTCCGGCGGTCCGGGCTCCGGCATCCCCGGCCCCGGCATCCCCTACACCCGGGTGCCGCCGCCGACGTCACGTGGTCCGCCGCTGACAGCACGACCGCCGCCGACAGCACGTCCGCCGCCTGCAGGCCCCGGGGCGCCGCCGGGCAGTGGCACACGCGCGCCGTGGGCGAGATGAAGCGCCTGAAACGACCTGGAACTGCATCGAGGGGCATCGCAATGGTATTCAAAAGGTATCTGACAAACAAAAAAAATGGAAAGGGGATATCATGAAGGTAAAGGAAAAGCACAAACAAAAGCACACGAAACGGCCCCTTTCCGCGCAGCAGTCCAAGCCGGTGGCCAGCAGCTCGCGCTGCTGGTCATCCTCTCCTCCTGGCTTGCTCTCTTCCCCTCTCCCGCGCTCATTGTATGGAAACACCCCGACATTACAGCACCACGCAGGATGCAGGCCCGGTGGCCAGAACGGAAACGACCAAGAAACAAAAAGACAAGCCCCTCCTCCTGTGTATTAGTCCGCTTGCGTCAAGCGGAAAGGGCCCCTCGTGGCTGGGGCTGCTCCGCAGAGGCGCCAGAGAAGGGCATTCATGCAGCTGCGCCGTGTCAGGTGGTGGTGACGAGGAAAGACAGGGGAAGACGCTCAGGGCCAGACATACCAGGCTTGGCCTCCTCGGCAGGCTTGGCCTCCTCGGCGGGCTTGGCCTCCTCGGCGGGCTTGGCCTCCTCGGCAGCAGGCGCCGGCTCGGCGGCCGGGGCCGGCTCAGCAGCCGGAGCCGGCTCAGCGGCGGGCGCGGCCTCAGCGGCGGCGGGCGCCTCGGCAGCCGGCGCCTCAGCAGCCGGCGCGGCCTCGGCAGCCGGCGCGGCCTCGGCGGCGGCGGGCTCGGCGGCGGGGGCGGCGGCGGGCTCCTCGGGCTTGGCCTCGGCAGGCTTGGCGGGCTCAGCCTTGGTCTTCTTCTTGAAGATGCTCTTCAACTTGGCCTTCAAGTTGTTGAGCGAGTCGAGGGCTGAGGACGGGGAAGAGGGACGTATCGTTAGCGACACGTCGGCGTCGGTGTGCACGTGCGAGGGAGTCTTGGAAAGGGGAAGCACGTACGAACACCAGGCATGTTGGCGGCGGTGGAGATCGTTTCGGAAGAGACGAGTCGACGGGACGGGCAGAGATGGATCTGGCGGCGGTCAGCACGAGGAGTCCAGTTTGGAGTCGAGTTGGAGGAGGCAAACAAAATGGAGACAGAAGAGAGAGAGATAGAGACAAGCACAGAAAGTGATCAACTTACGTTGCAGCGCGGCGATGGAGCGGATGGGAGCGAAGAAAAGCGGACGAGAAGAAGAAGGGGGAAGAAGGGAGGAGAAGGAAAGGAAGAGAGAGGAGGGCGAGCAGCAGCAGCGACGGGGGGAAAAGGAGAAAAGCGCAGGCCGAAAATGGGACAGCCGCCGCCAAAGAGGGGAAAGGCGGACGACGAAATGCGGAGGTCGCGCAACCGGAATAAAGATAAAGCAGGCTTGGCCCTGGTCACTCTGTACGGAGTACGAGTGCTCCGTAGAGCCATCGCCCAGAGTACAAGTATGCTTATACAGAGTCATGCTACAGGGGCCCGTGTGCGGCGTGTCTGCAGCGGCGGGCGCGCGCCTTCCTCGCAGGGAGCAGGCAGCAGCGGCAGGCACAACCGCGCGCGCAATACTCCGTGCGCCCACCGACCGACGGACGGCACAGCGACGCCGTGGTCGAGCGAGCCCGCCGCAGCCGATAAAGAAACGCCCGGCCGCACTACGTCCGCATTCTGCCTGGTCACGCACCGCCTGTCACGGGTCCGGCTGGCTGGCCGACCTGACCTGGCCTGGCCTGGCCGCCATGCTAGTTGCAGTTGGGGCGCGCGCGCGCGCGCAATTTGGCTGCCCCTTCGACGAGAGGCGCCTTGCCGTTTCCAGGACTCGCCCAATCCGGAGGTTGAAAGGATGGGTGGCTGGCTGGCTGGCTGGCCGTGTTCGTGCACAAGCATATGCATATAAACTTGCTGCTGTTGTTGGTGTTATCGCGGCTGCCCGCGGCTGCTCGCGGCCGCCGCCTCGTGGCCGCTCGCCGTCGCCCTCTAGCGGCGGCCCCTCCCCCAACCTCCACTGGAAAGTACGGCCCTAAGCATAAGCACAGAGGCAGCAGCGCCTGGCTGGCCTGGCTGGCTGGCCGCCGTTATCTGACGTTGGCTGCCGCCGCCCGCGGGATCCGTGCACAGACCAGGTGCGCCAGCGCTCGACGGCGCGCGGCGTTATCTGCAGCGGCCCATTCTGTACAAGTATACTTTGTACGTTACCTTTACTCCGTACAAACTACTGCTCTTCCAGCGCATGTCGTCATTGTGCGCGGGCTGGCGCGACGCAGGCCTCCCCACGCGACGAGCCGCCGCCCGCGCAGCTGCAGCTGGTCGCACGGGAGGCCTGGTGTCGCGCGAGTCCAACGGAGGAAGGTGACAGCAGCCCTCCGTGCTCCAGCGATGCTGCGCGGGCGCCGATCGGCCTCGTTCTTCAGCAGAGAGGCCGGCCGACCGTCCGCCCGACCGCCCGACCGACTGACCGACTGACGACCGCCTGACCGGACTCTACCGTCCACCGTCCGCCGCCCGCCGCTCGCCGCGCGGTGCCGCTCCCCGTCGAGGCGACGGAGAGCAGGGACCCGTTTTTCCTTCATAAAAAACTGGACGTGTTCGTTTCGTCCCCTTTCTTTTTGTATTTTTTTTTTTTTTGAAAGGACCCACTTCTTGTCCTGTCGATCGATGCGCCGCATCGCCGCGCTGGCCGCCGAATCGGTCTGCAAAAAAAAAAAAGAGGAGAAAAAGAAATCAAGGAAAAATAGTCCGTTCTGAAAAAGACCACTTCGTATACGCCGTACTCCGTACTCCGTATGTCCCAGACGGACGCGCCGCAGCAAGCCCTTGCCCTATGTCCCTTCGTGACGTAGTTGTATGTAGTCGCAGACAAACACAAATGCAAAGGCAAACGTGATCAATAAAGTCGCCCAAAACTCAACGCAAAAACAAATAGGTAACAAACATATGCTTAGACAACACAAACAAGCCTTCGCCCCATCACTTCCTCCTGGCGCCTCTGTTTTTTTTCTTTTTTGTGGTGAGCTTCGGCAGCTTCGTTTTCGTGCAAATCAGACTTCAACTCCAACCGTCGTTTCATCGTGCGTCGTCGTGTTTTTGCGACAACGAGAAAGGAAAAAAGCACCATCCAGGTAGAGAGCAGACAAAGAGCAGTAGAAAAAAAGGAAATCGACAGGCCCATCCTGCAGACACAAACAGCCATTGCCCCTCCCAAACAGATCGTCGTGATAGATTTTTCCACGCCTTTGAAAAAGGGTCCTTCCCATGAAATCAAAAAATCCCTTACCCAAGATCAAGTCCCCGCCAAGCAGACATTCACCAACAAAAACACACAAGACCAGTCCAGAATCAACAAACGCAACATCCACCCGAGAAACAAAAAGGCAGAGAGACAGCAGCAGCACAGAACAGACATAGATCGCACCCTGTTTTTGGTGTTTTTGTGATTTTTGGGGGGGGAGGGTGTTTATTTGCCGGCCCAGAACGGAATCACGTCGGACTCGGGCGACTCGGTCATCGAAGGCAGACCCTGGTACTCGTTCATCCAGAGGGCCGAATCGTCGTCGTCGTGGCTGCCCACCTGCGCCATGCGGGCCGAGGCGAGCGCCGCCAGCTCGTCGCCGGCCGCGCCCAGCGGCGTGGGCAGGAACTTGTTGCCGTCCTTGAGGTACGGGAGCTCGTGAATGTCGTTGCCCGAGATGCTGCCTTGCAGGCTGCCCAGTCCGGCGGCGGTGATCGTGGCCGTGGCAACCGTGGTGGTCGTCGCGGCAGCGGCGGCGGCGGCGGCGGCAGCGGCGGACAGGTGGAAACCGCTGCTGGCGCGCGAGAAGGCGATGCTGCCGCTGGCCGCGTCGTTGACGCCGTCGTAGTCGTACTCGTAGTCGTAGTCGTCGAGACCCGGCACCATGGGGTCCTCGGCCTCCGACACCTCGCCCGACGTCCCCGTCGTCATGGTGGGCGCCTGCTCCGAGCCGTTGAAGTCGTAGCCGTAGCCCTGCTGCTGCGCCAGGTTGTACGGCTCGGCAGTCGTCCGGCTGTCGGCGCTGCCCGCGCCAAAGCCGCGGTCAAAGTCCAGGCCGAACTGGCTCCAGTCCACCGAGGGCGCGCTCAGGCCCGCGCTGAACAGCGGTTGGTCAGCTTGCTCGGGGCTAAAGGCGTTGTAGTTGCTGTAGCCCGCGTAGCCCATCACGCCGCTACCGCTGCCGCTGCCGCTGCCGCTGCCGCCGTTGCTGCTGCTGCTGCTGCCGCCGCCCATGTTCAGCGGGCTGAGAGGGTGCCCGCTGCCGCTCAGCTGGTGCGCTTGCGGAAAGCTGCCGGCGAAGAGGAGGGGCGAGGCCGTCTCGGACCGCGAACGGCGCTGCTGCTGCTGCTGCTGCTGCTGCTGCTGCTGCTGCTGCTGCTGCAGTTGCTGCGACTGTGACAGCTGTACAGGAAGAAACGTACCGCAGTTGGCAGCAGCGGCGGAGGCGCCGACGGTGGCGGCGGCCGAGGCGGAGAACGACGACAGGACGTCGTCGTCGGCGCCGCTGTCGGAGCCGGCGTGTCCGTTGCTGAGCGTGTCCTCCAGGCCGTCGTCCTCGTGGCTGCCCTGGATCGACGTGAGCAGCAGGCCCGACAGCGCGCCGGTGCTGCGCGCCGTGTGGACGCGGCTGGTGGCCGGCGTAGGGTAGGGGCTCGTCTTCTGCGACGCCGCCTTGGCGTGCTTGTGCGAGTGCGACACGGGCCGGTGCCGGCCGTGCTCGTCCAAGGTCAGCGTGCCCTCGGACCGCGTCGTGTTGGCCCGGCGCCGGCGGACCGGGTTCTTGGACGACGACGGGCTGCCGCCGGCGCTGGACGCACCGGCCGCGGCGGTGGCGGCGGCCGCAGCAGCAGCAGCAGCAGCCGCCGCCGCCGCAGCAGAAGCCGAGCTGTCCGCCTGACCGGAGGACTCGGGAACGGCGTCCAGGTCCTTCTTGTAGGCACAGGTGCAGCGCCCGCCATGGTTGCAGCAGCAGCTTTCTGACAAGGTTAGAACGGGGGACCAAAGAGAAAACTGGCCCGAACAGAAAAAAAGGGCCCGTACCTCTGTGGCCCTCGAGGGCGCCGAGGTGGATGCACTTGTTGGTCTTCTCGCCGCAGTCGCACTTGATGTGGGCGGCGCGGTTCTTGCGCTGGGAGCGGCAGTGCTGGCACTGGGTGACTGGCCGGCCCTTCTTGTTGATGTGTTGTAACGGGCGATCTGGGCGGAGGAGGTTCGTTAGCACATGGGGAGGAGAACTGGCACGGGCACGTATCGGCCGATTGCGTGGGATTGGCGGCAGAGCGGCAGAGCAAAAGAACACGAGCAACGGAAGGCGCGGAAAGCCGGAAGGAGAAACCAAGAAGAAAAAAAACCAAGAAAGGAAGGAGCACTGGAGACGGCGCAGCAGGGCAATGAATTGCCCTCAGAGGCAGACTTACCAAAGTGCTGGCAATTGCTGACGCGGTGGCCGCGGACGCAGGCCTCGCAGGCCCATTTCTCTCCGTCGATGAGCATTGTGACAGGTCGCCCTCGTTGGGGTAGGTAGGGTAGAGTGGAGATGGGTCAAAAGAGAGGGAAAGAGAGAGAGAGAGAGAGAGAGAGAGAGAGCAGCGACGACCGAAGACGAAAGAGGCAGGGAAAAGTAAGGAAGCTGGGAAGAGAGAGAGAGAAAGAGAAAAGAAAGGAAAGAGGCTCGAGGGAGAAGAAAACAAGAAGACACAGAGAAAGGACCCAAGACGCGGCAGGCCAGAGGTAGAGGGCTAAATCTCCAAGAGGAAGAGGAAAGGGAACGAGAGCGCCAAAGGAATAAATAAGAAAACAGCGACGAGGAAGGAGACTAAGAGCCAGAGAAAGAGGGCCTTAGTACGGAGACGTTGACGACGGGCGATAAAACGGAAAACGGAACACGGAAACGCGCTAACACAGAGGGAGTCTCGGAGCTACCGGTGTGGCTATTTTTTTTTTCTGGAGCTGGCTGGCGGCTGGACAGACAGCTAAGAGCTGGAAGCGAGCTGGGGGTCGTTTAGGGTGTGGGTGTGTTGTGGGTAGTGGGCGATGTGGGTTGCGTGGTGGGCGGGCGTTCGAGAGGGCGGCGTGGGAGTGGATGGGACGTTTGAGAGAGAGGTGACGGACAGACAAGCGCGCGCCCAGGTGACGAGAGACGAGAGGAAGGAAGGAGCTGAACAGGCGAAGTTGCCGGGATCCCAGAAGAGGAAAGGAACTGCAGTTGCGCCCGGAGACGGCGAAGCAATCGGTTTGAGGCGAAAAGCGGAAAGAGGCAGCCGGGTCCAAGAGAGGGGCCTCTTGTCGTCGACAAGAGAGGCTCAGCGGTGGAAGGGTCGGCGGGTCGGCCGAAACAGAGGACGTGTTGCGACCAGGGCCCGTTGCAGGAAAAAGAGAGAGAGAGAGAGAGAGAGGGAGAGAGAAGAGAGAGGAGTCGGGTGGTGGGCGGCGGCAACCGAGAGAGGAGGGCCAGGCGTGTAAGTGGCAGAAGAGTGGAAGAGTGGGTGGTAAAGGAAAGAGATGGGCAGGCAGGCGAACAGAGAACAGAGCACAGACAAAGGACAGACAGACGAGACGGGCGAGGGACCGAGGGTTCTTTTTATTCTTTTCCTGGCCACGCACGAAGGAGCAGAGCGTGGGATGCTCGTCCCAGAACGGGGGGGGGGGAAAGCAGCTTCGAGAGAGCAGGCTGCAGGCAGCCGACTAGCACCTGTGTCTACAAGCTACATCCAGGAAAGGCATCTGCCAGAGGTTGCCGAAAGACGGACTAGGCGAACTGGGGGAAGAGGAGGGAGGAGGGGGGGGGGGAATGGATGGATGGATGGATGGCGGAGGAGAGAGGATGACGAGCTGCCAGGCCAGAAAAATGGAGGCCATCGTCAGCCAGGGTTGGGGTGCTCCACTCTGCTTGCAGGCACCAAAAGGGGATTAGAGGCAGAGAAGGCCAGCGAAGGACGAGCAGACCAGAAAGGGTTTGGCTGGGCGCGGGTGGGGAGACCGGGACCGGGCGCGGCGTGGTGCTGCAGCAAGCAAGCAGGAAGGCTGTGTGAAAAAAGTCAGACACGAGGAAGACGACCGGGGAAAGGACGAAGCTAAGAGGGGGGGGGGGTTAGTACAAAGTAGCAGGAGGGGGGTGCGCGGAACGACGGCGACGTGGGCGGCTGGGCGGCTGCTGGCTGGGCAAGGCACCCCCCAATCACAGCCGGCTCTGGCGGGCACGCCCACACGCTGGCTGGCTGGCTGCCGCTGCTGCCGCTGCAGCGCCGGAAGAGATTTCCACCCGCTGGAACAAAGGCGGACGGAGTATCGTAGAAAGCACCGTTTTGTACAGCGATTGTGAATACTGGCAGGCGCTGCGCTGCAGCTTACTCTTTACAGTGGCAGGCCCCCCAATGCGGCCGGGCCGCCCACGCCCAAAATGGAGGAGGGGGGGTGCAGACGACCGGACGAGAGCCAGCCTGCCAACAGGTTGCTGAATGCAGACGCAGAGCGAAGACGGAGCGCAAGATGGGGGACAGAAGACGAAAAAGGGGGGGGGAAGGGAAGGGATCAAAGGAGGGTAGGGGACGCCGTTCGCTGTCGCCGACAGACCATTCACAGCGTGGAGTGATATCCTTTCGCAGCGAGTGCCCCGTCAGAGTTTTTCTGGCTGCCCCCCCCGCGGCTGGCTGGGGCGTCGGCGAGCCCTATCAATCAAAACCAGTTGGGAGCCCACCCGCCCGTCCGCCCGCCAGCGCAGACGCAAATTTTTTTTTTCGACAGCCCTGAGCCGCCGTAGCCGCTGGGCGGCGCGCGCTGTTGCTGAAGCCCGTTTTTTTTTTCTCTTCTCCCACCTTTCTCTCTCCTCCCACCTTTGATCGACACCTCTCACATCATCGTGCAGACCTCACCGCCAGTCCGGCGTCGCCCGGCTGGCTGCCTGACGGGGGGAAGAGGGAGGGAGGGAAAGAGAGGGGGGGGTCAGCAGGCCCAGCTCGGCCGATTTCGTGGGTTTTGTGCGTCGTGTAATACGTTTTTGTCCAGTCTTATACGATGCAATCTTGTAAAACAGGGCGGCGGGGGGGGCTCTGCTGCGATACGTCGCAAAGCGCCGTGTGCCTGTCTACGCTGGAATAGTTGTACTCCAGTTGTACGGAGTACAACTACAGCACACGGAGCCCTCAGACCGCTAGCTGCCGCCTTTCATCATCGACGCGTTCCTCGACGGCGCGGAGCGCTAGCGGAGCGACGTGCAAAGCTTTCGTCCGTCTGGCTTTGTCTGCCTCGCTGGCTGGCCTGGCCGTCGGGGTACTTGGTTCTATGCTTAGAGGGCCTGCGGGCAGGTACCGCCGCCCTAGCTCCTCGCCCTCGCTCCTCGCTCTCTCGCTCTTCCGCGCATGCCTGCGCGGTGGATACGGAGTAGTCATCCGCACCCGCCGCCTCTCGCTCCGTTTTGCTTTGAGCAATTGCAATTGTGCCGGCGTGTGCACGGTGTGTCGATTTACTTTGTATACATGCCTCTTGTGCTCGTCTTCCAGTGGTCCAACGGGGGCTCGACCGACGCCCACAGATCCGGATGGCTGGCCATTTGTGTGGCCATTCGTGTGGCCATTTGTGTGGCTGTGTGGCCATTGCCATTTGTGTGGGTTGGGGGACTTCGTTGCGGCGACGGCCAAAACGGAGCCCCGAGGCAACAAAGGTTTGACACAAACCGGCGTGTCAAAAAAAAGTGGTGGTCGGTATGTCTGGCCGATACCGCGCCCCCCCCCCCTTCCCCTTTCACCCCCATCGTCCTTCTGGTTATCCCCGTCGTAAACGCAGGCCGTTCCTGCCGAGCTGCCCTGTAGACGGTAGACGGCAGTTTCGACGCTGCAAGACGCAACACGGCAGCAGCACAGGCCGCTCTGGGCGCTGTACCTGTATACGAGTATTCCTTACGTATCTTCCCCACTGAAATTACGAGGCAAGATACGTAGTGTGTACTTGTACAACGATACGGAGTACAACTACTTGCCTGCTCGCCCAGGAACGGATCGCACACACCTGCTGCACGCTCGCTGGGGATCTGCATTTCCTCCTGTCGTGGGCTGCCGTCCGCCCCTTTCTACCGCCGCCGGCCGCCCGCGGTTCGCCACGGGGGCGCGCGCCTCGGGACCGCAGCCCGGTTTCACAGGCGCCTCCTGTCTGTTCTCTTGTTCTTGCAACGCGTCGCAATTTGGCCACGACCGAGAATTGGGCCATGGCATGGATGGACAGACGGACGCCTGCCTCCCCGTCGTCCCGCCCGCCCGACCGCCGCTGACCGCCGCCACGCAAACGCTGGTCCTCCTCCACTTTCCATGGCCCAAAGGAGAAATACGCCGGCCCGCGGGCAGCTCCACTAATCACAGCTGCGAGCTACTTGTACTTGTAGTTGGTAGCTTACGCACAGGTGGTCGCTCCCGGCTGCGGCCAGCGCAACACGCACACTGCACCGACCATGCCCGCAGGATTGCGCCGCAGAGGTTCCGTGCCACACAGCACAGCACCCTCCACTCGCCTGTTCTTCGGCCGTTTTGGGCGGTGGTACGGGACGCTGGCCAAAGCAAGAAAAAGAAAGCCCGGTTCCAGCGCGTCGTTTCGTGCCCCGGGCAGCTGAGCCCCAGAGGGCCCAGAGGGGACGGACGGACACGCGTGCTGGTGCGCGGACCAGACCGCCGACGGCGACGAAAGCGGCCGCGTCAAAGGATCGTCCAAGCAGTCGGGCGGGCACATGCGCAGCGCGCAGCGCGCAGCACCGTTCGCCCGTGGGCGCCCTTTGGGCGCGCCAGCTTGTGACAGGGCGTCTTCCCTTGGCCCTTGGGCGCCCTGGGTCCTCGGGCGCCCGCGGCCTCTCCTCCACTCCTCTACGGCTGTGCTGGCCTTGCAGCCGTCATGCCCGTGATCTTCCGCGTTCACAACGAAGCCAGAGACGGGGAGACGAGGGGAGAAGGGAGGGGGGGGGTGCGTCGACCAAGACCCAAACGGAGGGGGAAAGGAAGGGAAGGAGGGGGGGGGGGGGGGGGGGGGGGGGGGGAATGGGGGGGGGGCGGCAGACGAGCGATGAGCGGGGACACCAAAAGGCGCCG